>OX393559.1:42461100-42503600 GCA_947650365.1 Chamaelirium japonicum
ACACTAGATCGCGTGTTTTCCATTTTAAAATGAGTTCAGATCTCCTTCACTTGATCGGTGGGGCCCGGGCCCATGCATCATTCGGGGCGACCGATTGAAGGAGATCTAAACTCTTTTTAAATTAGACCAAAAAAAAATAGAGGGAGTTGATGAGCGGTCCCCGACAATAGATTCCGATAGGCTCGAAGACAAACAAATGATGTAGATAAAAATACTCTCTACAATATTTTTAATTTTTAATGAAATACCATCATTCTTATCGACTTTGCTTCTGAATCTTCTCACCTCCGCTGCTCACCGAGTTATCGTCATCGAACCGAACCTAAACACTAAACTACCTTACCCTAAACTTAAGATCTATAGGCTATGGAATAAACCCTAGACCTAATACTAAACCTAATCCGAATCGAACCCTAAGGTATGCCACTGACGTTATTGGGGGTAACGGCGAGCTGCAACTTGCAGCCGCCCCTCCGTCAAATTCGTTAATTGTACCTGTCTTGGCCACCCATCTGCTCATGCCCGAGAGAGATGGGAGGAGAGACCACAAGATAGCTTTGGGTTTCTGAAGAAAATCATGGACCTAACGTTAATCATACCACGACGTCTCCGTACTGGAAGTCAGATTACCGGCGTAGTCACGCTTAGAACGGCCACTATCACATAAATTTGGATTTCGACATATATCCGAATCAGTCTAAACCTCGGACCACAATGCTATGGACCAAAGCAGAGGCACTTTCTTAGATCCACGCAGCGAATATTGAAAAAAAAAAAAAAATCCCTCCCCCCACAATCATGCCGCCATCATTGTGATGACCTCTACCGGTCAACACTATCGATGGCCGTCAATGGCCCCTATCGGTCGCCACCATCCGCTACACTGGTCTTGCTGCCCCCGCCACCGCCCGTTGGAAAAATATGAAACTAGAAACTTGAGGGTTTGAGGTACACATTGTGATGACCTCTACCGGTCAACACTACCGATGGCCGTCAATGGCCCCTACCCGGTCGCCACCATCCGCTACCACTAGTCTTGCTGCCCCCGCCACCGCCTGTTGGAAAAATATAGAATTAGAAACTTGAGGGTTTGAGGCACACATCAAATAAGCCACAAGCCATCAAACTCGAGGCTTTGAGACTACCAATAAAAATAATAATAATAATTATTATTATTTGTCCAACTTTTCTTGTCCAAGCTGATGTGGCTCGTTCAACCGTGTGTTGCACACTTGCACCCAGCCCAGGGCAGGCAAAGGAACAGCTATGACCGGGTGCCATATCAGGTTGGACAAAGAAAGCTGGAGGAAACAGGTTGGGTACCAAGAGCACTATTGCGCACAGGAAAATTGGTATTCGGCTAATGCTAGGCGGCCAACCTATTTTGCCATCCTTTGCGAACCTGGCATGACACGGTCATAGATGTCCATGCACCCAGCCCCCCCCACCTGTGAATCACATCAGGCCCGACCTACCGGCAAAGGGACGGAGGATGTGATCGAGTGCCACATCATGTTGGTTGAAGAAAGTTGGCCAAATAGGCTGGATGAATAGCATTGCTTAAGTAGATGTAGCACCAACATTATCGCACACCAGAAACTTGAGAGTAGGGTGAAATTGCAAGAAAACTCCAAAGTTCACAAAGAGAATCCGGACTTACCGGTTCCTCGCAAACTGCCTGTGGGAAGTGCCCTCCAGCCAATGTCCCGCCTGAAGAATCCACCAGGCAGTCGATCGCTTCGACTGCCTCGTAAGCCCTTTCCCTCGCCTCTTCGATATCTTTCCCCTTTGCAGTAACACCCAGCACGCGACCCCCGGAGGCTACAAAGTTACCGTACGAGTCCAATGATGTTCCTGCATGAAATATCTTGACAACCGGAGCGACGTGCTCGGCCTCCTCGAGGTTTCTTATCACGGTCCCCTTCTCATATGGACCCGGATAACCTCGGCTTGCCATCACAACCACCATGGCCGATCCAGGTGACCAGTTCAGTGACACCGTGCCCAGCTCTCCCCTGCAAAGCGGCAAGCAGGACTTGTGCCAGATCGGACTCCAACCTCATCATGAGAACCTGTATTTGAAATTCAAGAAGAGTTCGATTACACCATCAACAACCAAATGCTCGATCAAAGCGCACAAAAAGTGACATGCTTTTGCTCTCCCTCCTCTTTTATTCCCTATTGTGATTAGTTTATTATAGTTTAAAAAATGTGTTATGTTTTCTCTCTAGATGATCCATTTAACACCCCCCCCCCCCCCCCCCCCCCCCCCCCCCCTAAAAAAAAAAACCACTGAGATGGAATGGCAAGGGAAGAAAGTAACACTATGGCGCACTCTAAGTGATTCTATGAGTTCCTTAGTAGTACTGAACTCTTCATTTTCACACGCAAATAATCTTTCTTGATGAACATAAAAATCATGTACTGCACGGTAAATCTTCAATTATAATTTCAATAGTGCAAAAACTATTTACTATGGAAGGAAATTGGGATTACCAACCTGGCATTCTGGATCTCCAAAGCGCACATTGTACTCGATGAGCTTGGGCAACCCGGATTTCTTCTCAATCATAAGCCCAGCAAACAACACACCAACGAATTTGCAGCCTTCTGCGGCCATCCCTTTCACTGTCGGGAGGATAATTGATTCCATGACCAAAGACTGAATATCTCCTGTTACTATGGGTGCGGGGGAGTATGCACCCATCCCACCGGTATTTGGACCGGTGTCACCGTCGCCAACTCTTTTATGGTCCTGTGCAGATTCAAGAGGCAAGGCATTTTCACCGTCCACCAGAGCGAAGAAAGAAGCTTCTTCTCCTTCGAGAAATTCCTCGATGATGATTCGTGAACCAGCAGCCCCAAAAGCACCATTCACCAGCATAGAGTCTATGGTTTCATAGGCCTCTTCTGAAGTCATGGCAACAACCACTCCCTTCCCGGCTGCCAATCCATCTGCTTTGACTACGATAGGTGCTCCTTGCTCTTTCACATACTTCTTTGCATCAGATGGGTTTGTGAAAGTCCGATACTGCATGCATTAATATGCACAACACAAATTTAATGGCATGGAATTGTATTAAGGTACAGTAAATGAATGGCGTGGAAGCAAAAAGAAGAAGTTAAACTACAGGAAAAGGTAAACTTCCACTAGAAGCAAGATAAGAATCAAAATACAACGAAGGCTGTGTAATAATGTAATATACTTCACTAATCACTAGTAAAAGACCCGTGCATCGCACAGGAAGAGATTAATATAATAAATACTAATTTTATTAAAAACACGTGAAAAGAATCCAACCAGATTCTCCAAATTCCCTCTCTCTCTCTCTATCAATTTTATCTCTCTATATAATATGTATCGACCCATTAATTTAGGTAACTAATAAAAACATTGAATATTATTGACAAATAAGCTTAATTTGATAATTTAAGATATATTATTTTTATTTTTAAAAATTAAAAATTAAAAAATAAAAAATAAATTACATACTTATAAATGTCTCAGTGATGCAAGTTTATCGTTTTTTTGAAATACGACTAAGCAATCTGGTGCTAAGCATATCATAAGCACAAACCTTTTCCAATTAAATATGTACTGAACCTACATACTAAACTTATAAAATAAATTCAGCAATGTTTGGGTCAAAAGATGTGTGAGGTACTGTGCTAAAAGTAAAATAAGAAATAGAACGTTTAGACAGGTCATCCATCACCCACTTAACCGCACCCAGACTCGGAGCCGACCTTGCACTCGAAACTAAACTTGCACGGCACGGCTTGCGTTCGTATGCATGTGTATATGAGCTAATACACTTATACCATATGTGCACACAATGAAAGTGCTTCTTGGGTCTAAACTCAAAGGCAAAGAATATATCGAATAAGCATCGTCAAGTTTTCTCACATCCCATGTGATAATGGCAATCCAGAAAAAGTAAATATGAGAATAAGAAAAAAAACCAGTGTCCAATATATATACAGGGAAAAAAAACTAGTGGATTCATCAGACTACCATATATAACTAAATACAAAATCGAAATAGAAATTTGACCTAAAATTAGACATGATCACACAACAAATAGGAGCAACTCAATGTACTAGAACAACTCAATGTACTAGAACGCAACACATGTATCTCGATATAAATTCTTCAAACAATATTGATTCCACACGTACAGACACAAAACAACAATAACACATACCAACCCCAAATTTGATTAATGGAATTTGAGGGAAAGAAGAAACCAAAATGGGAACTTCACACCCATACCCGGATGAGACCCCAAAAGGCTTCTTCAGTTTCTACCGGCTCTGTGCAAAGAAATGCGACATAATCTAGCACAAACCGGTTTCTACCGGTTAATGCTTCAATTCAAGACACTATTACATTTATTGTTTGTTACCTTATACTGTCATCCAATAGCATGTTTTACTAAATTTGGGTTCCCAGATCAACGATTGTGGCACATGGCACCGACTATGATCGTGCCTCATTCAGGTTGCATCCACGTGGTGACAACGCGAAGCCATTACCACAGTCACATTGGTCATCGGTGTTGTGTACAAAAATAGTCGATTGTAGGCTATACCGTGTTTATAAAATGCAGCAGACCTCGATCTCCTCTCGCACGGTAAGCACAAAACTTCCTCTGGTGGATCCACCAGTACTCAGTTGGCATCTACCTTTCTGTCTCTAGACTCTCTACTGGATTTGTAGGGACTCGGGCCTACCAATTCTCCTCTGTCTGGTTGAATTTACAAAGGTAATAGAATAAGTTGCATAAATCCTGGAGATCCGAGACCCTCTACAAACTCCAGTAATGGAATCCAAATCTCAAGAAATTGATGTGAGCATTACAAAAGTATGGCATTGTTGTCGAAAGAAAACAAAAGGATATTGGAAGACCCATTATAGTATCAAATGACTAATCATCGCGCTATAATAGTCTGTGGTCATGCCATTAGGATGCTTATATCAGGATGATAGTCATTGCAATGTTGTTTGGGTACCAGCAGGGGTGTCTACCATTACGGGACGCCAGATCTTTCGGCCATAAAAATGGAAGATTCACGGTGTGCATACACCGAGCTGTTCAAATTCATATTACACCAAAAGCCTAGCTTTATAAGAATAGTATAGATAGATAGATATTAGATAGAGAGATGTGGAAAGGTTCAACCGAACCTTTGCAGTAGGAATCCCATACTTGTCGCATATCTTCTTCATAAAATCCTTCGACCCCTCTAACGCTGCGGCTTCTGATGAAGGACCGAATGTTGGGATTCCGACCTTAACAAGGTCATTGGCAAGGCCAGCAACCAGTGGAGCCTCTGGACCAACTACCACCAGCCCAACCCCCCATTTCTGGCAAAAGGAGATCACCGCAGCACTATCAATAATGTCTAGGTCTGAGATGCAAGTGGCATTCCCGGACTGAGCAATCCCCGCATTACCAGGGGCACAGAAAACTGCATCGCATGATGGAGACCGCTGCAAGGCATAGCAAAGTGCATGTTCCCTTCCGCCGCTTCCAATGACCAAAACTACTACTCCCTCCTCTACAGAAGAAATACAAAGGGTCAAGACTTTCCATCATGGAGAAAAAAGACAACGAAAGAATGATCAATCACCAATGATCTTAAAGCTGCTACAAAATACGCAAGACCAATGCATGTTTAAGCAATTTCATTGCTAATAACTGTAAGAGGATTTTTCCCAGCATGCACTAACATCCAAACGTAAAGCAATTTAATTCTACAACTTAAAATAACTGAAAATAATTTCTTACCAAAAACCTTGGCACTGCCATTGCTACTGCCAGAAAAAATAGGTTCCTCTAATCCGGCATCCGAGTTCGTTGAAGCTCTAACTATGGAGTTTGAAACCGAACTCCTTGAAGATCGAGAAAAAATGCGAGACTCCCTGTTATGGAAAGATGAAAGAGCATTCCATGTCTGATGGTTAACAGAAGATAATGAAGAACCCAACCCCCTGTGGAGATGACTCTTGAGAAATTTTATTGTTGCTCTGCTTTCTAGGAATCTTAGAGAGCTCCCAATATTAGAGGCAACACAAGCCATTAGAACCTCCTAATAAGAAAAAGAAAAGGATTAGCTAGAATGCAATGAGACCAAATTTTTTTCCTTCTTCAATGTTAACACAGAATGCAGAGGCAAAACTCTTTTTTCTGTTTTCGTTTTTTTTTTTTTGCTGAAAGTGCTCATAAACTAAAACAACAAAACAATCTGTCACACCCCAGAAATCTGAAAACCGATCCCTGGGGTGTGAGGTGAGGAAAAGGAGAAGGGTTTGGGGTTGGTCAAGCAACTACACCAATTGGGAGTCTCAAAAGACTCCATCTATGTTCTCACACATATGAAAAAGACGGAGGGAGAAACAACGAATCTTTTAATTTAATTTTTGAAAATAATTTATTAAAAGTGGAGGAAAACAAAATTTATCACAGAGAGAAGACTCCCCAAGCAAAACTCGACCTTTAAGAGGGTCATCCTCTCAGTAAGAGTGGCAAAATACCGGCATGAGTCCCTTTGAGAGAGAGCGACGCTCAAACCTCCGACGGCGAGCCAAGTAGCCTCACTCATGCCCTGACGCTCAAGTGGTTCTATTTATAGGGTTGATCAATTAGGTCATATATGTATACTTATATTTTATTATGATCTATCCTATCCTTGTGACCTTGAGGAGAGACCCAACAAAATTCAGCTGGATCATTGCAATGCTACTACAATTATTCAGAGCACACTAAAGAGCTAACATTATTATTTCTTATTCAAAATCACTAACATCAAATAAACCTACATAAAATAAACAAGCAACACCAGCCAAGTCTATCGTGCTGGTACTAAGCTGAAGAGAACTCAAATCTACCGCACCCTCTTGAGCTACTACTGATGGTACTCCGATCTTTGCTACGAAACTGAAACTAGACCTAATCGTGGGAAAGAGTAGCCCCCAAAAGAGAATTTGAAAGATTAGCCAATTTAATGGCTAGTGACATCCTAAAAGCCTTCAATAATATGAGACAACCAATCTTAATAATTAAAATATATTTATCATCTCTAGTATGGTCAATGTTTGCAAGAGTATAACATACGCCTACCAGTAATCTATGTTGTCATGTAATTCCTACTGTCACTAGGTTATCTAGCTTATGTCTATAGTCCAACATCAATATTCCACAGTACTTAATTAACAAACATATGAATCATCTATCCTAATGTGAACCCCGGATATTTTGTTCATCTTGCCTTCGGTTGGGCACTATGCTATCAAAGTCGGGACTAGTCGGCGACTAGTCCCCAACTAGTCCCTAGGCGGCCTTTTACCGACCGATTAATTCTGATTCTGTCATTGCTGGGTGGAATCCCGACTAGTCCCCGACTAGACCCGACTAGCCCGACTAGTCCCCGACTAGCGACTGCCGACTAGTCCCTAGGCAGCATTCTGCAAGCAAATTTTTTTTTTTAAGGAGTCTTTGCAAGCAATTTTGTTTGGATTTTTTTACATTGGCTCAAAATCTTGAGTCGCAAGACTCACAACTATGACTCTTCCCTGTGATCATCTGTTGAGCACCTGAGAATCTCAGATAAAAACATAGACAAATAATTAGTTTATTTGTTGATATCCATATAACCCTATAATCAAAATTGGGGTTGTTCACAGATTAAACATCATCAAACAAATATTGTGATGAATTCTTAGTTTTGAGCCTTCTGACATGGGCATGAAGTCAATACAACTGTGTTATGTTAGATTGTTACTTATGTATTTATACCCATGCTGTAAAGAGTGAAGGTATGTATTGTTATTAACTGACTAATATCATATACTTATTGACATTTATGTTAGTTCATATATCAAATATGTTTAGGGAGGGGGGGAAGGGTTAGAATACGTTTTGGCCGACTAGTCCCGAATTAGTCCCGACTAGTCCTAGTCAGCCCTTGGCTGACTAGGGCCGACTACCGACTTTGACCAGGGTTTCAAATCTCGGCCGGTACCGGTACGTACCGGCCGGTACGTACCGGATTTGGCCGGGCTGAACCGAGTCCAGCACCCGGGACCGAAACAGACCTGAACCGGCCGGTACCAACCCGTACCGGACCGAACCGGCCGAGTCAGGCAGGTACCGGCCGGTACGAACCGGTACCGGCCGGTTCAGTCCCGTCCGACAGCCATTATGGGGTGGGTGGGCTTTGGGTCACTTTTTTTATTTTTTTATGTTGGATTCCTCCCTCCACATGGGCTGAACATGCTTTCCCAGCATTTGCATGTGGAGGGGGGGGTGGCATTTTTAGTTTTGGCCCCTCCAAAAAGTATTATTCCTTAAGTGGGAGGGGGGGATTTGAAGGCTATATAAACCCCCCCAAACCATTCCATTGCAACTCCAAAACCTTCCATCAACTTGCAAGAAAATAGAGGAGAGAAGAGAGAAGAGAGAAGAGAGGAGAGAAAGAAAAAAGAGAGAAGAGAGAAGAGAGAAGAGAGGAGAGAAAGAAAAAAGAGAGAAGAGAGAAGAGAGGAAAGAAAGAGAAGAAAAAAAGAGAGGAGAGAAAGAGAGGAGAGAAAGAAAGAAAAGAGAGAAGACTGAAGAGAGGAGAGAAAGAAAAGAGAGAAGAGAGAAGAGAGGAGAGAAAGAAAAAAGAGAGAAGAGAGAAGAGAGAAGAGAGGAAAGAAAGAGAAAGAAAGAGAGGCGACGAGCGGGCCGAGCAGCACACCGACACAAGCCGCACGCCGACGAGTGACGACGAGGTCACGACTCACGAGTCACGAGACTCACGACGAGCGGCACGAGCACGAGCGGGCCGAGCGGCGAACTTAAGAGTGAAGAAGGTAAAACGATTACTGCCTTGAGTCGGTTCAGTATACATGTAAGCATAGTAATCTTCTAAAAAAATAGTAAATTGAACAGAACCTTATTTGACGACCTCGACCCTTCTATATAAAACTTGCATAACTGCATTGTCGAAATTACATCCTGAAGCATCTCAAATGGATGCGCAACTATTAAATCCATAATGAAACATTGGATTAAAAGAGGTAGCTTCGTTCACCATTGCTTATGACAGCACTTCTGTCCTCGGTTTTGTTTAGAACTGTCTTGAATAGGAAAGAGAATTCATAATGTATTGTCTTCCTTCAGCCTTCAGGACAATCATTTTCAGCATGATGTGGTCCAAAGTTTTGGACCATAAGTAATATCCAATAAGCTATTAAGAACAAATCTTAAACCTGGGTATGTTCTTTTTATAGATTCTCCGTAGCTTATGCTTGTATGTGCATGCACTAGTGTTACAAAATCTGGCTAAAGTTTAAACATATTTAGTGATCAAGATGCTATCAATCTATTTAGCATTTTCTTTCTCTTAATCACATCATCGACATTGATTGATAAATCACAAACTATGAATGTCGTAAACATTTTTTTGCAGCATTTTGAATTTTTAAATAAAGTACTTATTTTCCTTTTGCATCTTTTTCACTTGTAACATAAACCCCTCTTACGGCCTTGGTAAGCAACTTTGTTCGTGAGGCATTTTGGTATGTTCTACCCAGTCGTTTAGTATTTTGTTGCATATTATCTTTATAACCATCACCATTTTGTTGCATATTATCTTTATAACCATCACCATCAGGCTTTCTCCCAATTACTTCTTCTTGGCTGGTCATTTATAGTGAGGGACACCTCTGTTTTAGTTGCAAGTTTTTCCATTTCTTTTTCGTCGGTAATTTTAGGGCCTCCCCTCTTACTTTCCCCCTAGGAAGCACGGACACGCCTCACGTAGATTCGACTTTCGAGCCATTCGAAAGTCGAAACTTTTGCAAAAGTGAGCAAAACTGCAAAAGTCGAAACTTTCTACTTTCTACGTTTCTAGTTTCTACTTTCGAGTTTCTAGTTTCTACTTCTAGTTTCTACTTTCGATTTTCTAGTTTTCACTTTCTAGTTTATACTTTCGAGTTTCTAGTTTCTACTTTTGACTTTCGAGTTTATAGTTTCTACTTTCTAGTGTCTACTTTTGAGTTTCTAGTTTCTCCTTTCTAGTTTCTACTTTCGAGTTTCTAGTTTCTACTTTCGAGTAGAAACTAGAAACTCGAAAGTAGAAACTAGAAAGGAGAAACTAGAAACTCGAAACTAGAAAGTAGAAAGTAGAAACTATAAACTCGAAAGTCGAAAGTAGAAACTAGAAACTCGAAAGTATAAACTAGAAAGTAGAAACTAGAAAATCGAAAGTAGAAACTAGAAACTAGAAGTAGAAACTAGAAACTCGAAAGTAGAAACTAGAAACGTAGAAAGTAGAAACTAGAAACTAGAAACTAGAAAGTAGAAACTAGAAAGTTTCGACTTTTGCAGTTTTGCTCACTTTTGCAAAAGTTTCGACTTTCGAATGGCTCGAAACTCGAAAGTCGAATCTACGTGAGGGCCCTACTTTCTAGTTTCTACTTTCTACGTTTCTAGTTTCTACTTTTTACTTTCTAGTTTCTAGTTTCTACTTTCGAGTTTCGAGCCATTTAAAAGTCGAAACTTTATAGTTTTTACTTTCTACTTTCTACGTAGCAAAGCTGCAAAAGTGAGCACTTACTTTCTAGTTTGCTAATGCTTATTTATTTTTTGACTTAGATAATGGCACCAAAATCGAAAGAGATAGACGCTGGATGGCTACATTGCAAGGCAATTGAAGGCAACAAGCGGAAGGCCATATGCAACTACTGTGGCCGGACCATAAATGGTGGTATCACAAGAATGAAGGAGCATTTAGCGGGCAAGAAAGGACAAGTGACTGGTTGTGAGCACGTTCCAATAGAGGTACGGTCTCAATTCCAGCAATTTTTTAGAGAAGCAAGTAAAGATAAGAGTACTGCTCCTGAACTTTCTGCTTCTAGAAGACCACCCCTTACCAAAAGTCAGTCGGTAAGGGGTTATAGAGATATAGATGATGAAAGTTTTGATGATTCTTCATCTGAAGAGTTGCCGGATGAGGATAGGGAGATGAGAACGGCAATGAGACTTTCTCGTGAGGAAGCTCGTTGTCAAGAAATGAGAGAAAGAGGGGGAGACCAAAGAGGTAGATGGTCAATGAGTGGTCCTGGTGGTAGTTCCCGTTTTCTTCCTGGTGATATTGGTGGTAGTACTGGTGGAGGTGGACCTGGTGGTAGTAGCAGTGTTAGTGCTAGAGGAGGTAAAACTAGCACTGACGGCAGTACATCTGTGCAGTTACCTCTAGACGGATTTATGTTTAGGGAACGTGGCCAGAAACAAACCAAATTAACAGCTGGAAAAATAAAATAAGCGGCCAGTAAAGTGAAGAAAGCAGTGGCCAAATTTTTTCATTTCAATCATATCCCGGCTAATGCAGCCGCGTCGCCATACTTTAAAAAAATGTGCGACACATTGCAGTCGGTTGGACCGGGAATTTCTCCCCCTACCCCATATGAAATTGCTGGGCCACTTTTAGATGATGAGGTCTCCGAAATAAACGATTATATTAGTAGTTTTCAAACTCCCTGGGAGGAGAAAGGTTGCACAATTATGTGCGATGGATGGAGTGGCGCTACTAGAAAATCCATAATTAATTTTCTAGTATATTGCTCAATTGGTACAGTATTTTACAAATCAGTCGATGCATCAGCCAAAGTGCATGATGCAATATATCTTGCTGGACTTATGAATAATATCATCGACGAAGTTGGAGCTAATAATATTGTCCAAATAGTGACGGACAATGGCTCTAACTATAAGAAGGCCGGACAAATCATACAGAAGGAACGGAAGACTATATTTTGGACTCCTTGTGCCGCACACTGCATTGACTTGATCCTAAAAGATATAGGCAAATTGGATCATGTTGACAAGGTTGTAAAACAAGCTCGAAAAATAACAAAATTCATTTACAACCATAACTGAGTAGTTGACTTGATGAGGAGGTATACTGGGAAGCGGGAGCTTCTGCGTCCAGCAATCACCCGCTTTGCCACTCACTTCATAGCATTGGAGAGCATTTTTAATCAGAAGGATGCTTTACGGAAAATGTTTACCTCAGATGCATGGTGTCAATCAAAATATGCATCTAATGAAGAGGGCAAAGAGGTGGAAAATATTGTTGTTGGAAAGGAGCTCTGGGTCGAAATTGACAAGATAATAGTGTGTATCCAACCTCTAGTGCAAGTTCTTCGACTGGTAGATTCAGATGAAAAGCCTGCAATGGGGTATATCTACGAAGCAATGGACAGAGCTAAGATGGCCATTCAGAAGTCGACAAAGGTTGGAGAAAAATAAAAAAAACAATATTTTAAGTTGATCGACAAAAGATGGGAGAAGACGCTACACCATCCATTGCATGCAGCAGGTAAATATTATCGTCAAGTGTATACTCATTATTTAACAATTTCAATTTTTAATCTCATTAGTCATTAGACTCAATACTTATTTCTTTCATATTATAGGATTTTACTTAAATCCCCAATACCAGTATAGGGTAGAAGTTTCACAACACCCAGAAATAATGATCGGGCTTAAAGAGGTGATCCGAACCTTGGAGCCTAACATAGCAGCACAAAATAAGGCAATGGAGCAAATGAAAATCTTCTGATATGCTCGTGGTTCCTTTGATTCGGAGAACGCAAGAACATCTATCTCGACCATGCAGCCAGGTAATACGTCGATAAGTTGATAACACACTTTAATTATACAATTATCCAATTGTAATCAACGAATACAAACTGAATGTTTTATTTTTTGACTAATTTTATAGCTACTTGGTGGTCCATTCATGGTGAAAGTGCTCCTGATCTTCGCAAGATTGCTATCCGAGTATTGAGTCAGACATGTTCGGCATCGGGCTGCGAGAGAAACTGGAGTACATTCTCTCTCATTCCTACGAAAACTAGAAATAGATTGTCATCATCTAAATTAGATAAACTAGTTTTCGTACATTACAATATGAGGTTGAGGGTCCGCGATCAGGGAAGATTAGAGGACCAAGGTGATAATCCAATCAATTTGGATTATATTTTCGACGACGATAACCCTCTAGCCCCTTGGTTGACGGAGAGAGAGGATCCAGTTCTTGACGGTCAAGAAAATACATGGTTGGAGAAGGAGTTAGGCAAGGAGCAAAGACAAGAACAAGAGGGAGCAAGGTTGAGGAGCGGCAAACGAAGATTTCAACATGTTAGCCAGGCAATGCAGCAGATAAACAACGATTCAGATGAGAGTCTTGGCAGTATACCTTCCGGATCTAGTGATGGTGGAGGAGAGTCATCTCAACGGATGAGAGAGCATGAGAGAGCTTCTTCACCTCCTAGTGCTCCCACGTACACCGGCGTCACTGGACCACCAGCCCCACCAGATCCACATCATCCACCACTGTCACCACATGATGGAGCAGGGGCCGGGCCTTCTGGCACTGTTCATGAAGCTGCATATGTACCATACTCGTACGGATATGATCCACTACTAGGTCCACCATCATCATATTACCGAGATTCTTATCAGCCGATGTTTCCAGAGCAAGAGGAATCGCAAGGAACATATGGAGATTCTTCATCATCTTACGGCTACGGAGCATACGGTTATGGTGTCCAGCACGACCAGGACATTGGCCAATCAATCTTCGGTTATTCTGGGCCTTCCGACGGGTCTTACTACCAGCAGCACTACTCGGCACCAACTCCAAATGAAGACGAAGAAGAAGCTGATCGCAATAATAATCTATGGAACTTCTGAGTTCTGAGTTCTGATTCTTCTGATTCTTCTGATCTGACTATCTGAGCGACTGAGCCAGCCAGGTGAGTTAATAATTTTAATATTGATAATCTGTATTTTGTGGAAGTTGAAGTGTTGAACACGTCTGGAATCTGGATTATGAAACTTATTCTATAATTTGTATTGTAA
Source organism: Chamaelirium japonicum (assembly GCA_947650365.1). Taxonomy (NCBI): domain Eukaryota; kingdom Viridiplantae; phylum Streptophyta; class Magnoliopsida; order Liliales; family Melanthiaceae; genus Chamaelirium; species Chamaelirium japonicum. Next base: position 42,475,017 of record OX393559.1, read on the forward strand.
ATTTATAATAATAAAAAAATTTCAAAACTTTAAAAGGTTGTTTTATAAAACCTTTTAAAAACCTTTTTTTAACTTCGCCAAGGCCGGTCCCAAGCCCGGATAAAGAAGGAGGGAAAAAGGATATAGGAAATTAGGAATTAGTAACTTGTTAGGTGTGACTTGTGAGTCGTGTGACTTGTCACTTGTGAACTGTGAGTCTGTGAGTCTGTGACTTATAACTTGTAACTTGTAAGTTGTAACTTGTGAGTCTTGTGGTTCAGTTAGGTCTCTACTGTCCAATCATTCACCTCGGGGAGTGGTGATTCGACAATAGTTGACAAGTTTATCAAGATTCTTAATCATACACCTCGAGGAGTGGTGGTTGTGAATCTTGATGAATGATGAATCCAAGACTCTAAAGTCTAAACTCTAAAGTATGAACTCTGAGAGTCTGAACTTTGAAGTCATAACTCATAAGTCATAACTCATAAGTCATAACTCATTAGATAAGAGTATAAGACTCAAGTCATAAGTCATAAGTCATAGTCTGAACTCTGAAGTCACATAAGATAAGACTCATAGGCCTAAAACTAACCCTAGCAGCCTAGCCTAAGGTTCTAACTCCTAAGCCCTAACCCTAACTCCTAAGTAACTCCTAAGGTCCCTAAGCCTAAAGGACCTAAAGGTCCTAAACTAGGGCCCTAAAGGGCCTAAAGTACTCTAATATTTATTTTCTAATTTTTTATATTTATTTTCTAATTTTTTAGAATTTTTAAAGATTTTTTTAGATTTTTTTACAATTTTAAAAAAATAAAAAAAGGGGCCGGTACCGGTTCAACCAGAACCGGCCGGTACCGGCCGGTACGAACCGGTTCGACGCCGGCCGGTACCGGTACCGGTACCCGAGTTTTAAACCTTGACTTTGACTGCATAGGTTGGGCATTACTATAAGGCCTTTTATTTCGATGTAGAGGATCAACTTTCTCGCCGTGCATCCATCACCACCATGTACAAAATACCTAGAAGATCATAAGGGGTTTCTCGTCTTTAACGGTGGAGCTCTACCGCCCAACTTACTTTACTATAGGGATTTCAACTACCTCAGGATGGGGTTGCTAAGCCAATTCCTACTCGGGGGGCTACTCCTATTAGCTTTACCACAACCCGTGTCAGTGACCCATAACCTACTTATCTTCGGTTGTACACGCAGGGTGGTTCACGGCCCTTGCATGCACGGGGTCCCTACCTTCTAACTAGATGGATTATCAATTTAACATATCCACACAAGTACCAAAAGATCTACATAGTGATTAATCATTTTCAGCAGTTTAACCCGAAATTCGCATAGCACTCATAGTCCATATATCATGTTGAATATAAGCAATAAAGCACTCTCGCCCGAGGACCCGTGTACTAGGGTTGCCACAGGTGGGCTCCGATAATTATTACTTATTTAATTATCGATTTAATTTAAAAAAAGCCTAATTATGGTGTCTAATCAATCAATAATAATTGTTATTATATTATTAATGTGTTATGCATGTGTCACCGGACTCGCGACTCCACATGCACGGCGGGGTCCACTTGACCACATGTAACGATGCTCGGCGGGACCCGCATGCATTGTCATGGACACCTACCCTTGATTTCAGTTGTTTTCAATTCCAACTATTAAAAACCATCAAAGAAGTAGATGTCACCTGACTGACGCACACCGACTCCAGCTAGTTGTCTCTAATCCGCATCCGTTGGATCATCACGATTCACGATCAAGGTCTGATAAATTACACAGATATATATCACTAGTTTATCAATTAAAGCAACGCAACTACAGCAGGGGTTACGGTCAAGGTCTGGATTCGATTCATCATTCGCCCGAGATGGCCTCGGGCTCCGGTTTGGATACGATAGCCAATCATAATTCATAAGGACAAATAATCAATGAATTCTAAAAAGTCTAATGTGCCTTGCTGATGCAGGCCTGATCAGCACCATCAGATCACCCCCACATCTTCAGTTCGATGCTAGAGACTCTTATTTCAGTCATTTTTATTTTATGCATGAAGAACATTTGTCACATCGGGACTTTTAGTTGTTTACTTCAGTTTTTGGCCTATTATTTATGTTTTGGGCCTATATTCTGCATTTTATATTAGTAGTGTTCTTGCCCAATTCATGAGGGATGTCCATGATCTCATCTGAGGGCTTTTCGGATTGAATCTGGGCCTTTTTCGGGTGAGTTTTCTACATTTTATTAATAAAATCTGGGTGTGTGTGTTTACGGGGTACCGACGGACGAGATTAAGTCTCGAAACTGACGGGTAGAAGACAAATAACTTAAAAATTGATGACATGGCATGTGATAGGCTTCAGTTAGGGTTAATTGGGCTTATCTTAAGCCCAATACGGATTCCCACTTGAGATGCCCCCCCCCCTTCTCTCTTTTTTCGTGATCCACCCGTACGAATCCCCTTCTGCCCCCTTGTCCGTGCGGAACCTGAGGCATCCGACTTCCTTTGTCGTCCCCTCTTTTCTCTCTCTATCTCACTCCTTTTTTTTCTCTTTTTCGTTCTTTTCTTGACCAAACAAATCTCCACCATCCCTTTGAGTTTTCCTTTGATCCAAACCCTCCATGGCAAAACCCTAGTTTTACAAAAGGAGCAAAGGAAAAAGAAAATGGGGATCCTTTGCATTGCTGAAATTTGTGCCTCCACGTGAGAGCTTTCGGGAAAGACGCATGTGCCCGACCCCCACCACTTCCTCGACTTCGCCTTGAGACGATCCGCGATTTCGCCTCGCGTAAGCCTTGGTTTGTTCTTTCGAATGATCCAGCTTCACTTGATGTCCGGCCTTGTTCCGTGAGTGGGATCATCGGCGCATCCTTGCATCAACCCACGGCGGAAACTCCAGGCAGTATCTATCCTTTTGATTTGTTTTTCGTCCGCTCCCGTATCGTTTCCACAAATTTTCATCGCCTCTGCTCCGCATCGCAGCTGTATACACCTCCGTTTCATCCCTAGTTGAAGCCCCAAATATGTCTAATCATTTTATTTGCCATGTTTAGTCTATCGGTAACCTTAGCAAGCACTCATAGCCCTATTTCCTATTAAAATCCGATGCATGCCCCTCTTTTACATTAGTTATTTATTGCTGCGATTAATATTATTGTGAGTTGAATTTTATTTTCGTGATATAATTGTATCGTAACTTGTTAGGTTTTAATCCATGCTTTATGTTGAATGCGTAGATCTTTAGAACTACGTGAAGTAACTAATGTTTGCTGTCCTTTTGAGTTATACGACGCCATATTGATAACTAAACTCTAGATTAGTTGACCAAAGGGAAACCCTAAGGGCATGCTTGTATTCGGTCAAAGTAAGATCTAGTAAAGTAACTCTTTAATAAATTTTACTTTTTCTTGTTTGTTTTCACATTTAAAGTAGCAAAGTAAATATCGAAAGGTTACTAGCCATTTACTTGTAGCAGCTTTGAGTTACTTGGAAAAATCCAAGTAACTCAAAACTGTTACTAGTAAATGTCTCTCATTTACATTGACTTTCATCCCGTGGCCCATTCTTTGTTGCGATTTCACCCGAGAAAAACATCGGGGCTCAACGGCTCCCCGATCTCATCGTCCCCAACATCATTCCCATCCCAGATCGCATCGTCCCCATCAATCTCCGATCGGATCCTACACACAGCACACATACATGTTCTCTCTCTCTCTCTCTCTCTCTCTCTCTCTCTCTCTCTCTCTCTCTCTCTCTCTCTCTCTCTCTCTCTCTCTCTCTCTCTCTCTCTCTCTCTCTCTCTCTCTCTCTCTCTCCCCTGCCCTGAATCTCAGATTCTCAGGTTTTTTTTTTGGGTATTTGAATTAAGAATATTTTTTTGGGTGGTGAAATCTATGATTGTATTTGGTGTTTGAAAAAAAAAATTTATCAAAGGGTTTTGCTTGTATTGCAAACAGGTTTTCCAGAAAAAAATTTACTTTACTGGCAGAAACAAACAGATTTTTCAAAAGTAAAATAACAATTTTGTTTACTTTAATGTTGAATACAAACAACTACATTAAATCAGGAGTTACTTGTAGTTACTGTTACTGCACTTTATCCATTTACTTTACTAGATCCTACTTTTTTTGAATACAAACATACCCTAAGGGCTTAAGATTGTAGTGCGCCTAATCGGAGCCTACTTGCTCAGCCAGATTTCCGGCATCAGCTTTGGATCAACATTACAAAGATCGACAATTCGTGATTAACATGACCGGGTTCTCAAGGTCAATTGATGTTATTAGACATGGTGAAGATTAACAATGCATCCTAAATACAAAAGGTCAGTGTTGGTTCTCGATTGACCCGTTAGTCAGTCGGGTGGTTGGCAATTGCCATTAGCCGCTAGATCACCGGCCCTTCGGCCGACTACGACACTAAAAAAAAGGGTTTCGCTGCGATTCATTGCAGTCGGGGAGAAACATAGGTGGTACGTCGAGGTGTACTTGCCAACGGTCAGAGTTGATTCATCAGAGGAAGGAAGGGGGGCAAGAAGAGGAGAGGGGATGGAACCTACCTGCAGGTGTGGGGGTTCCTCCTCCGCAGATCCTCCTCGATCAGCTACGCGCCACCACCGCGAGATCCTCTTCTGCACGGCTGCTCCTCGATATGGCCAACACAGAAGAGAGAGGCTCCGCCGGCTGAGGCTCCGCCGGCTGATGCTCCTCCTCCTCCGATCTGGCCGCCGCAAACTAGGGAGGGATCGAGAGAGATTGGAGAGACGGAGGTTGGGTCTCGGGTCGTTTATAGCGGAACGGGGGCTGAAAGGGAGGGGAATTTCAGAAGCGGTGCCATTGACACCAATATTTGCTCTCCAAACATCTTTTGAAACTTTTTTTTTTTTTATAAAATTATCCCAAGTAAAATGACAAAAACTTTTTTTTGTTCTTTCTGTTCGAGACATGTTCAGCAGATCAGAACTGAACATGGTACAATATGTTTGGCCGACCAGAACCGAACACTATATGGTACGTTCGATCGATCATGGCTGAACATACTGTATCATGTTCGGGTGCTGAACGTATTGTACCATGTTCGACTATGATCGACCGAACATACTGTATACTGTTTCGCGGCCGAACATAAGGCTTGGGCGGGGGAGCTCGGGGAAGAACCTACGACGCCTAGGCGGAGGAGATCGAGGAGGAGATGAGCTCAGGGGAGGGGCGGAGAGGAGCTTGTCGGAGCGGTTGATGAAAGAGGTAGCTAGGGTGTCAGACGGAGAAAAAATTGACGGGAGGAGGAATCTACGACGCTTGAGCGAGGGAGCTTGGGGAGGGGCAGAGAGCGGAGAGAAGCTTGCCGGAGTAGTTGATGGAGAGGGTATTAGGGTTTGGGTGTGTGGAGTAATTTGGAGAAGAAGGATAGTATAGGATTTTTAAAAAATTGAAAGCGTGCAGTGAGCAAATATATAAAAAATTTAAACTGGGTGGTGTGGGTAGGGATGGCAATTATCCGGGTTTACCGGGTTACCCGACCCGACCCGATTGGGACGGGTTTGGGATGCTCAAAAATGGGTTTAGGACGGGTTTGGGATTTGAATTTAAAACCCGGTCGGGTTTGGATCGGGTTCGGGTTTTACTCCAATCCGCCCCGACCCGACCCGGGTATATAACCTATCATATATTCATATATCTTAAATATTATTTGATATGTTGGTTCACAAGATTATATAATAAGTTGACTTGTGCTTATAACTATGTGATCGTAATATAGGAGGAACATTTGCTCTGTATTTTTCTCTATGTTGAGCTACAGCTAGGTGGGCCAAAGAAGCTAAATATGTAGTTTTTTATGTAGCCGATCCGACCCGACCCGACCCGCAATGCATAAATGGGGCGAGGCGGGGCGGGTATGGGTTTCTCCAATATTAATTGGGACGGGTTTGGAAATTACCCTCAAAACCCGACGCGGGTTTGGGACGGGTATGGGCGGGATAAAATATTATGGGGCGGGTTCGGGATAGGGCCGACCCGTCCCAAACCCGACCCGTTGCCATCCCTAGGTGTGGGGAGGTGTGTGAATAGTATTTAGTGTGTGAAAAGGAATACTTGGTGTGCCAATAGATCCACTCGAATTTCGAAAGAAGGAATTTAGCAAAATAACCACGAACTTCCACGTATTAGTCAAACTGACCCTAGCTGCTTTTGTTATTATTTTTTGGGTTAATTAGTCCTAAATCCCTTTACAGGTCGTAATTTAATCTAAAGGATACAAGTTATTAAGATATTAGCTAAAGTCCCCCCTGAAGGACACATTTGTACAACAAGTCTTTAACCAAAAATGTTGACTTTTTTATCCTTTAAATTACAAAACTGCCCCTCCAGTAAGAGTATCAATTCGCTGTTTAACACTATACATGTAGCAATTGCTATATTGATTTCACTGTAGCTACTACAACGAAAACACTGTAGCAGGAGTATACATTCGACTTCGGAAAGAGTATCCATTCGTCATCAATAAGAGTATCTATTCACCGGGTGACACTGCATGTTGCGGTCGCTACAGTGATTCCACTATAGCAAAAGTATACATTCGTCTTCAAAAAGAGTATCCATTCGGCTAATTGATACTAAGCACATTGAAGTTGACTATCATTTCATTCGCGAGAGGGTTGTCAACAAAGTTCTCGCGGTTCGTTACATATCAACTCTCGATCAACTCGCGGACATCTTCACCAAGGCCCTCCGCACTGCACGATTCCTGCTTCTTCGTGACAAGCTCATGATCAATACTAACCCTTCGCTTGGAGGGGGGTGATAAGGAAAGGCATTATGATTAAGGAGAAGATCTTTCAGATCTGATTATTAATAACAGATCTGGTGTGATTTGATTAGATATATTGTGATTTGATGAGGATATCACTGCCCTGTAATTAGGCCCATTATTATGGCCTTAATTCTATATATATAGTAAGGGCTGGGGATCCCATTCGTGATCATCCCAGAGCCTCTCTCTCTCTCTCTCAAACTTGATCAGTCAAAGGGGTAATTTGTCCGGATACGATGGCTAGTGGCCAGCTCGTGCCTGGCCGGTGATCGGGTGCCACCTGTTGCCTGGACGTCGGCGGCTAGACCGCCGGCATCCATTCGCAGAAGGGCAAGGAAGGTCGGCCGAATGGCGTGGCCGGAGCAGTCGGGTGGTGGCAAGACTGTCAGCCATGGCATAGGAAAAAGGGCAAAAGGAGGGGGCTGCCTCGCTTGAGTAGTCGGAGGTGGCTGGGTGGTTGGGCATGGTCGGCTGCTCAATCACCGGCCACACGGTCGACAGCCGCTGCAGCAATAAATCAAGGACAAAAAGGGGGCTGGCTTGCGTCTGGTTGCCGGTGGCAGGGTAGGAGGTGGGGCTCCTCCTTTATGCCAGTGTCCAGTCGCCGGCAACCAGACCGCAAGTGACTGCAGCAGCAAAGGAAGGTGGGGGCCGGTAGGTCCACATCGATCCACACAAAAAACAAAAAAGAGGGGTTGACCAAGTGCCAGCACCACGCCGGCTACCGACCTTACTCCAGCTTCCATGCAGCTGCGCCTCCTCCTTGCCGCAACCACCACCTGAGAGAGAGAGAGAGAGAGAGAGAGAGAGAGAGAGAGAGAGAGAGAGTCTATTCGCAATGGCAATGCCGGTGGGATTTAGCTGATTGTAATGACAACGTCGGTATATATCCACTGATACTTTCAGATCGGGGAGGAAAAACTCCCATAGCTCACGAGGTAACTGTCGGGCTCAAACTGCAAAGGAGTCTGAACCCAAAGTGTAAGGAAAACACGTCAAGCCCCCAACCGACTCTGGAGTCCAGTACTTTGCTCATGAAGGCCTACAGACAATCCGGAGATCCCGAACTGGCTCGCGGCCACATGGTGAAGGCGGCCGGGCAGTCACAAGCTTAATAAACCAAGAAAACCCATCACTACAGCTGTGGTTTAGTTCATCTGACCTCCCATACAACTGAAATCAGAAAGACAATCTGTCAACATTGCATTCCGAAACATGAAAGAGCGGGGGAAACACCGACTCCCCTCTCCAACAGCCCATAGCTGGCTAGCCAATGACAGGAAGCCAACTCATCGCAGCAGGGGGAGCCCGCATAATCTCATCTTTTCAAATCCAACTACAAAACCAGCACCAGGATTTCAGTTGAAGAGAGAGACATTGACTGAGCTTCACATACCTATTGACAGTGAGAGGAACCCATGCAGCCATTCGACATTTCCGAGCATTATTTACATTTTAAACCAAGGCCATGACATAAAACACCCTATGTCTCTGAGCACCACCGTGTCTCATGGCAACAATAAGGGTTGAGATTTCTTCATCTTTCTTCATGGTTGCTTGCTTCCTTCCTTTGGCGAAAGGTCCTTCGAGTAGGATCTGTATTCACAATCTCTGCGCCAAAATAGCTAGTCGCCAGAGGAACGCCTTTCGTCGCTTCTCAAATAGACACAACTTTCAAGATTTCATCCGAATCTCCTAATCACAATCACCGTTGCTCTTGTTTCGACCACCTGACATGCGATATTCAAAAATGGGCGGATATATTCCCCACCAAAAAAAAATGGGAGGATGTATTCCCCACCAACATCTGCGAGGGAGCAGAAACCGATAAGAGAATCCTGAACCGAAATGTTTCCGTCGATTATATAGAAAGCTGCAGCAGAGAATAGGTATTGGAATTAGTATGAAGGAAGATCTAAAGTTGGTCGATAATAATGATACAGTGGATAATTTTTACAACATATTTCCACTCATATTGACCTATGAACAGTTACCCTGCTAGATCATGTAAATATCAAAACCCTAAATCTAAAAAAAAAAAAAAAAAAACTAACAACCGAAAGCACGGAAAATGAAACAAGGGAATCAGCTTCAAACTTGATGTGAGTATCGACTCCACCAATTGAGGCATGAAAATGAAAAGAACCCAAGTAAAAAAAGGTAAGTGCAAGGATGTGTGATTCCCATTGTGACCAACTCTTGCCACCAGACATTTCAGCAATCATGTGATGTAACCGCCAAAATAGGGAACACATGGAATACGGGAGGTTTAATATATGGCGTTGAATACATTTCCCATGTTTTCTGCTGTTTTTTCCCTAGCAAATTTTCCTCTATCATGCATTCCGGCGTCTTCACATGTTCCCCACAACCTTTTCATGCTTTACTGCGATTAGACACATAAATATGGGCATAACAACATATATACATACATACATATATAGTATAAAAGATAAATTACACCGACCTCCCTTGAGGTTTGCCTACATTACGTGAACGCCTGCAGTCATGGTATTTAGTTGTTAGTGACAGATTCTACCCTGTTAGTGAGCCGATAGAATGAATATCGCACCAGAAGTGCGGATGTAAGCAATAATTTTTTTGAAAACCCCAAAACTAACCTTGGGGAATATGCAAAATTACACTCTAGGAAATCAGATTTTACCTTTTACTCATTTGACTCAAGGTTTATTTTGGACTTTTTGCCTACTTCGTTGATGTAGTTTGGGGGACAACGCTGACAAAGGAGGCCAATATAAATACCAGAACTACAAGGAGAGAGAGAGAGAGAGAAGGGGGGGGGTAATTTAGGCAAACCTTAACATAGGACAGTGTAATTTACCCTAATATAAAACCATGCCATAATCATTAATCCTTGTCCAATCTAACTGGGGTTAGCTTTATGAATCCTTTTTCACCAGACACATGCATACAAATAATTAACTATGATTAAATGATCATATAGCTGTTACTATTTGTTGGAATTTTATAGAATTATGGTGCCATGTCTAGGGAATATTGCTCTCCGTCTCATAAAAAAAACTAGCTTATTCTTCAGCAACCCTCCACTGTTCTAGATCACAATGGAACAGCTCTTGGAATTGGGTGCTCATTTTAATTTCTACTCCTCTCGATATAAACCTTTGACTCCAAATTAAATCATCATCTCAAATAAATGGTGTTGGTACTAAGGTATATGAAAAACGCAGAGTGGAGGGGAAGATAGAATACAGGGAAGACATTGATGCACTGACCCAGGTTGTTTTCCGAAGCAATCCCAGTACCAGTAGTATGGAGGGGAAGAGAGAATAAGGGAAGACATTGATGAACCAACCCAGGATGCTTCGAAGGAGACATCCCAGTGTCAAGTTTCGTTATTAGAGAAAGTTTCTTCTTCGGACCTGGATGAAGCCATTCCCTTAACACTAATTGATAAAGCATGAATCTGGAGTCACTTGCAACACAAGTTGCACAAGTGTTTCCATAAAAGATTGCCCACAAATTAGACACAACAGGCCAACTGAATGAATTTTTCCTTGGAATGGAAAACGACTTTAACCCAAGAACTCTCAGACCAATTTGAACGCTCTAGCCAACCAAGCCATGAGTTCCCCACGAGCTACTTGCATGCCTTCGTAATAGAATTCTTTAATGTGCCATGACTGCAATACATGTACATTTGAAATGGGTGCATTTGAAATATAGGAAGCATAACTTTTTAGGACCTTGGTAGCATACCTCATTTAAAAGTTATACAAGAAGGAACCAACCTGAGATAAGGTTTAAACAGGTAAATCCAATTACTGAGAACTAGACATTCTTTTTTTTTTCCCCTCTTTTCTTGAGTGTGTGGTTCGAGGATTCGTCCGAGCCTAAACTGGTTCGAATAGATTTGATTCACCGCTCCAACACCACCCCCACCGCCCCGGCGAACCCGAACCAATTCGGATTTTGACCAATCTGCACGAAACACTTCTGACCTCCCAAAACATGAAATCTGCCTTAGTTCGGATCTAGTTCTACCACACTAGCTGGATCGAAGCACAGACATACTGAATCAGAGTCGATATGGGAGAATCAACTATGAATAGGCCAAATTATACCTAAATTAGACTCAAATTGATTGAATCAGATCCTAATAAATTGAACAAGAAAAAAAGTCTATGAATTAGATGTGACTTTCCAATCTTTTCTAGTTTTTAATCTTCTTTCCAAAATGATTTAACCGGCCATACACGAGGCCTAACCTGTTGAACCGGTTGTTCGGCCTGAACCTGGACATGAATTATTAAAGACTAGTGCACGCCCGTGCCTGTCGGCACTGCAGTGGGCCGCCTTTGGTGCCAACATATCTGTCGGCACTGCAGCGGGCCGCCTTCGGCGGCAACCCACCTGAACGCCTTTGGCAACAAAAAACTTTCAATAACATCGGCATTCATAGGGACACTCATTTCCTCGCACGTGCCGATTGGCACGAAGCGGGTGCTTTCGGCGCGACCAACTCCCCCTCCCCCTATAATCGATCAATCACATCGGCGGTAATATATCTGTCGGTACTGCAGCGGGCTGCCTTCGGCAGCAACACACCTGAACGCCTTCGGCAACAAAACACTTTCGACGACAAATACATTTCCTCGCCCGTGCCAATTGGCACGAAGCGAGCGCCTTCAGCTCGACCAACTCCCCCTCCCCCTATAATCGATCAATCACAGCTATCTCTATTCGAATGAATTCCTCGAGATCGACCTGATGGTTTGGGGTGACCGAAATTTCAGCAGGCGGGTTTATAGCCGTTGATGCGAATAACGATCACGGGATGAACGATCAGGTTTAGTGCAGTTTAAATGGGCCGAAAGTTTAGGGGTTTAGTGCAGTTTAAATGTCGGGATTTGAAACCCATAGGGAGTTGGTTGCCGGGGAAATAGAGATCGTGCGTTGATTTTTGATCGAATGGTTTGATCTATTCGGCTTATTTTTGTCCAATCAGCTTGTCCTAGTCAGCTTCCGTTTTGTCAGGCTGAAAACTCAAATGAGATTTTAGGAGATCGGAGGAGAATATACCTGAGTTCCCAGGCTGGCACCTCTTCTTCTTGGCCTTGGGCTGTGGTTGTTGGTGAAAAGTGCCAAGCTTCTTAAGGGAAGAGAAACAGAGAAGTACAACTAATTTTGGGCTTAAGAAAAGAGAGGGCCATGCATTGAATTTTATTTCTTTCCAAAATTAGCCAAAAGGCTTGATAAGAAAGCAATTGATCATGGTGATAAAGAGAAAGAGAGAATCAAGGGAGGGAATTGGTTGATGGGGTAATAAAGATCGTGCATTGATTTTTAAACGAAGATATATTCGGTCTAGTCAGCTTTTGGTTCCATTTTATCCTAGTCAACACAAAACCGCCGTGCCATGTTATATAGATTGTGTAAGATATAACAATTGGTTATTTCATTAGAATGTCAAAGAAATTACCTTTATCTACTTGAAGGGTCCAAAAAAATCTTTACGAGAATTGACATTTGATTATGGAGGACCTATTGAGAAGAAAATTTTATATGCAATGGGAGAGCCAACCGAAAAGAGTTAATTAACCTAATTCCAAGTTTATGAGGACCATATAAGATATTGGAGGAAGCAATACAAAAGGTATAATGACGAAGGAATTGTTCCAATTGATATATAGGTACATCAATGCATCTTCCAAGTAGAGAAGAGAGGGAAAAGGAGAGGAAAGAAGACCAAACTGGGTCTTCTAATTTCTAATAGATCAGCAGCACTGATACATTATCTTGTTCATAAAAAATCTGATTACAATTGGGTGGAGTCCCCTTGTATAGACCTAATCAGGATCAATTCAACTCATTCTCTAGACACAAATTAAACAGAAGTAGCATAACTATTCATAAATAACGCAATTACATATTTTATTTTCTGCAAATATATATTGTTATTTTCTAAAAAGAAAAGAAAAGAATAAAGGGGCAAAAGAAGACTCACATACAAGTGGCCTTTTTAATACCTTATATACTACTGAAAACAAGTCCACACTCCACAGAGGGAGTCATGACGTCCAACAGCCTCCATGGGATTTAATTTCCATGAGAAAAGGGCAAAAAATAACTTTTTTTTATTCAAACTAACATAGACTCCTCTTAATGGACATATAGAGAAGAACAAGGTTACAAGAGATGAGGAGACAGAATCCTTACCCAGCTTCGCAACGAGTCTGCTGCTCCTCTCCACCGTCAGTGGGGTCAACGGGAGAGAACGCAAGCTCTCTTTCTTCACCAGATAGAGGTTTGGGTCCCTCTCAAATTACATTCTAGCTTTTTTCATCAATCAATTAATGCTTATTCAAATTCCCTATAAATCTCATCCTTATCCTCTTCATATCAACCAGATGTTCACTTATTCAACTACCTAAAGACAAATGCCCCAAATTCTGACCCATATTACACCCAAATCCTAAATTGTTGGAAAGAAAAGAAGTAAAAAAAATATAAGACACTTAGAACCTCTTAAATTGTAAAATGAAACAATTACTTCCTAATGGAATCAATGTGCATCCAATTAACTCATTAAACACACAATTTAGGCACTTTAAGCACTATAAAGATGACCCCTGCATCATATAATAATAAATTAATTGTTGTCGCCTTGTAAGCAAACAAAAGGCAGATATTAAGGACTATTTTCATGCATCATCTAATAAATGAATAGTACGATAATTCTATTTTGGAAGTTAGGACATCAATAGAGTGTAAAGGACTTTCTCAATTGTGACTTGCCGAAATAAAAGAACACCCATTCGAGGATGGGTCATCAAGGTGAAAATTGCAGCTCGGAGATAATGTAAGCTAATTCAAAAGAAGATACCCAAGTCAGATTCAGACAAAATATGGGCAATCAATGATATGATGTTTAAGACGATCAGGATGTTGTTTTCTGCCCATTCCACTACACTGGTGGCTGATCAACCATGGATCATTTCGAATATAATACCGTAAGCAATAGAAAATAATCAGTATTTAAAGAAATGTAATGACACAATTAATATTAGAAAGAAATGAATTGATAGGGTGAAAATTACCTTATGTATGCCAACCTATGAAGCAGAACCCGACTTTTGAATCCATACTCGTCTCTGCAAGTGCAGAAGAGAGTTGTTAGTCTGATAACAATTTTTTTGAGAGGACACTGATGATGTGAAAGAACTAAAGAAATCATAGGCCACCTCATGGGAAGTGCCATAGCCAGTAGGACCTCTCTTGGAAACCTTCACCTCTGCTAAATTCAAAGAGCTATCTACTTCCTTCAAACCATGTGCAGGTCCACGGCGACCAACATGCCTATGTGAACCTGGAAAATAATGGAATGCTCATAGATTAACAACTCAGATTCGCAGACTTAATTATTACACTAAAAGCAGAGAGCGGAAAACCCAACCATTCTCTACTGCAGAAAGACCGACTCGTCCACCTCCGATATTTCTAATCTCTGCAGTCTTGCTTGTAGTAGTTATACTGGATCTCATCAATCCACGACCTAATGGCATGTCACAGTCTGCCAGTGAATTACTGCTACATCCCACACGAGCATTCTGAAACCCCATATCCCCATATTCAGCCTCAGCTGCACGTTGAGAAGCAGAGACGCCTTGTAAAGAATGTGATAACATGTGTCCAAGCTCGGAAGGAGTTTCTTCACGAGCATGAGATCTATCTGAGCGACGAAGAGGGGTCCATACACCACGATCAGGTCTATCTTTATTTCTTGTGCGTTTATCATTCTTTTCAATAATGGGCACAGAACCATGTTGATGATTTGAGACAACATTACTACCGATGATATTCCTCGAAATGGGGCGTGTTGTGGGAGGCCGGGGTGCGGGCATGTCCTTCTCCAAGTTCACAGTCTGCAATTGCTGCTCAGACTCAGATGCAATTGCAGATGACAGACTGTGACGCCCATCCTTGTTAGAAAGTATGGTTCTAATAATTCTTCCACTAGGCTCATCTTGCTGGTTCTGTTTAAAAGCAGTTGAACCAGGCGAGTTTCTTGCAGAAGATATCACATTATGTTGTTGAGATAACCCACCAAGAACCTGTAAAGTAAAAATTATGATGGAGACACTAAGAGATGGGGACAATCAAGAGAAACAAGACAATATGCATAACTAGTAATCCGTTGTTTACATGAGAATTTTCTCTCTCTTTCCCTTTCAAAAGCAGGAGCCTCCTCTTTCCAGTTTCAACAGCTCCAGATGCGCCAGAAATTGTTCCATCCACACCATTTGCTATGTTTTATTATCAATCAAAATCACAAATATAACTACAATAAGAGAAATGGAACCAAGATATACATGGCACTCAATCATAGAGAAGTAACAGCAAGTAAATGGAGTATACCACATGTTATAAGGCCCACACAAAAGGCTCATAGTTCATATTTGGTTATGATGCATGGGAATTTAGAACATTACAAAAAACGTCCAAACTAAAACTCCAGACCTCGGACTAACAGAACCAAAAATTGCAGAGATATGACTGGATGCACATTGAATAAAACAAAGCAAGCAAATTAAGGATGTCAACAGAACAGTAACAAAATGATCATGAAAATGAAAGTGTGTAATATCATTCACAACCAAAACATCAACTCTGGTACATACTAACATAATCATTCAATAATTTCTTCTTATTGGAAGGCTGACCATATTATAGAGCTAAGAAAAGGTTCTTCTTAGTCTTTTTAAAGCATCAACCTTCAGGATATATATATATATATATATAGAGAGAGAGAGAGAGAGAGATAGAGAGAGAGAGAGAGAGAGAGAGTGGGGCAAGGAGCCTGCACCTGAGGTGTAGCATCGTTGCTGCACCTCACGCTTGTTTACCTCCCTAGAAGTTTTAGAATTTGATGGTTTTTGGTGGTTGTATTGTTTAGGGTAAGATGATCACCCTCACCAAAAATCAACAAATTCTAGAACTTCTAGGGTCATCAAATAAGCCATGCAAAATTAACGGTTACAGTGAACGGTCGATAAAGTTTCAAACATTTGATGACCCTAGAAGTTTTAGAATTTACTAATTTTTTGTGAGGAAGATCACCTTACCCTAGATAACACATCCACCAAATATCACCAAATTCAAAAACTTCTAGGATGGTAAACAACGCCTAAGGTGCAGCAACGATGCTGCACCTCGGGTCTAGGCTCCCTTTATATATATATATATATATATATATATATAGAGAGAGAGAGAGAGAGGAATGTTAGGATGCGGCGTGCGGTGCGTGCGGTGCCGCACCGCAGCCGTCTGATGCACTGCTGCGGTGCGTGCATCGCAGTGCATCAGACGGCTGCTGCGGTGCGCCGCACGCACCGCACGCCGCATCCTAACACCCCTCTATATATATATATATATATATATATATATATATATATATATATATATATATATATATATATATATATATATATATATATATATATATATATAAGGAAATGGGAAATGAGCTGTCAGCCTATTTTGACGAAATGGGCAGCCACCCATTTGAAGCCCTTAGGAGTTCTAGAATGTGCTGATTTTTTGTGAGCATAACCACCCTAACTTAGATAGAACACCCACAAAAAATCAGCACATTCTAAAACTTCTAGGAACATCAAATGTTAGAAGTTTTAGAACGTCTGTTGAAATCGTTAATCTGAAATAGACTGGTAGCTCATTTCCCTTTTCCTTTATATATATATATGGTTTTTGGAATCTGCACAAGTTGTAGACCAAGTTATAGAAGTATCTCATACAATGAGCAAGTTATTTAACTTAACAACATGAAGGCATACGATGGAGGACGCTTTCTTCCATTAATCAAATTTGTAAGTATTCAACATATGCACACACATCAATGCATACAGTCGTACACAAGCACAAGCTTTGAAGGATTGTACCATAGGGTCTGTATCATGCTACACATACCATACGTCAGGAAAATCCAGCATCTCCATATACTCATCTACATATGAAATTCAACAGAACCAGCCAATGTCATGAACTGTTGGGCTTATTAGTTAAGTAATCAGTTTGACTTGGTTGGCCCTACCATGGGTCGACAATTCCTAACCTAAATCAACTAGAGCATGCCTCCATGAACAGAGAACATAAACATTTGTCTCCGATATCATTGTGGGCCAAGGGACCTTAGAATTGTGTTCTATTTTTCTAGCCCCTCCGTTGGAGATAATGGTCTATTGGGTTTCCATCTCTTCTGTTTCTGAAGAAGAAAAGTAAAATACGATTGAAGTGTGCAAATTAATTTCTGAAGAAGAAAAATCTAGGATGCTTCCACGTTACATAACTCCGCTGGTGACTCCACGTCTCAGGAGGCATCTCACCCACCGTAAATCACACAAATCCAGAAACTAGTGCATCAACGGGTGGATACAACTAACGTATTGGTGGAGGCAAGAATAGCATTGCTCTTTGAAGAAGATGAAAAATAAGTCAGAGATACATTGCCCCAAAAACATACCTGCTTCATCTTGTATTACATCTTTTCCACTTGACGATGCTACAGTAAAAGATTTATCCGGAGCTAGTTGCTCTTCTCTCTGCACTAAAATGTATGTTGATTTGTCCTTTCCACCCCCGTTCTTTCTATTGTCCCTCACCACATACTGCATCAAAGACAAGGAGGCAAGAGTTAACTTCATACATACATTATTGCTCGTTACAGAAGAAAGTGGGATTGTGCAGCACTGGCAAACTGCCTGAAATAATGACCGAAGGAAAACCCCATACCAAAATTCAAAAGAAGAATCTATACTGATGTATGGAAAAAGAGTGCAGATGCAATGGAATGAAAAAAAAAAGAGATTCATTGTAGCAGCACAGAATGGCTAGAGGTACTGGACAGTAATACCTCACAACCTAATCACTTAGCAATTAGCATCATAAGAGGGGGGGGGGGGAGATTGATAAAAAGATAGAAAAGGTAAAAACCACGGAGCATAAATTCATTACAACTTAGCGAAGTTCTTGTTAGCCACAGTATCAATCTATAAAGTTGTAATCTGAAATTTGGATGACAAAAAATCGAGATATCTTTACAATAGACCCTCACTACAAGGGCAGAAGTTTCCCTCCAACCCTCACTCTTTCAAGTCATCATTACTGATATCCAAGTCTTTCCTATATGCATAATGCCATAATGGAGCCACAGATGTCACACTGACTAACTTGTATAAGTACTTTATACATGTTTCAAACAACACCACACCCACACTCCTCTCACCGACTGTAGGATTGTTGTTGCAGAAATGGGTGTTTTGAGTAATGCTTCAAGGATAGATAGTGATATGACATGTTTCAACTGTTTGAAACATTGAATGACATGAACATGACTCCCAGCACCCAAGGGATATGGTGCTCTTGTTTAGTGATTGATTCATCATCCTAAGGTAAACGGTATACAATGTTATTATATATATTCAGCTCCATGCCTACTGATATTTGGTTTCCCTTTCCAAATTTCTCCTCAAATGTCTTAAGTTGTTAGTTCATCGCTGAGTCTTCAAATGGATATTTACGCATGGTGGCAATTGTGCAAAATTTTGTGATTTTTCAGAAGCACTACAAAACGTATTTGACACTGGATATATTAATTTGGAGGACCGATCTTATTCAAGAGTGTTATACTATGTCTCAAATTTTTAGTTGTTGTATGTGAAAAATGAATTTAATAGTATTTATCCATGTTCCGACTCATCCTCCTTGAACTTTTGTTCATTAACTAGTACCTAAACATACTCATGCATCAACGTAGACATGAATGTTTGCCATAACATATTTTTGCTGTACAATGACAAACTATGGAAATAGTAAAGTGAACAAACAAGACAACTAATGTAATGGCATTACAAAAAGGACCCATGGCCTGATTGCAATCTGGTAGAACCAATATCTTTAAAGACCATTGCTTAGCTGCATCGTTAAGGAATATAGCCATTTTACACTCGTCCTCCTACTTCAGCGACCAGGTCATCTTTCATATTAAAAGACTACCTGAACAGCCTCCCGTTCTTTCTAATGAAAAGTGACAGCAAAACATCTGCACATAATTTTGTTGAAGCCTCTACGAACTTTGATAGTAACTGATAAAAGACAACCGATAGAAAAAAAATCATGACAAAGAAGGTATGGATCTATTTTCTTGCAGATGAGAAATAGAAATGCCATCATATTGTAATCACAGGACAATGCAGAAACGTTCAGGAACAAGCACTTCCAAATTAAATTGGTTAAAGGACGATTGTCACACTGTTCAAGCAGATTCCGATAATCAGAATTCGAAAATAGTAAGCCCTGCTTATCCTCCACCCAATTGTCACACTTATTGCGCAAATCAACACATTCAACAAACTCCTATCTTTTAAGTTTTAACATCCTTCTGTGATGGAAAGTCCAAGGAGGAACTCTCCTTTGACCAATAATTACAAACACATACCTTTCGTGCACAGCAATAAGTACTATATAACAATTTTGGAAACCTCGAAAACTTGGCGTTCCATTGTTAGCAGTACAAAAAATGTCATGAGAATAATTTACTGTAAGAGTACTCTCTAGCAGTGTTGTCAAGGCCCGCGCCTAGCGCTCGGAGATTGCTAGGCCCCAGTGCGCCAAGGCGAATAGCACTAAGCGGTGGCCTAGGTGCGCATAGCGTTAGCACTGTTAGGCATTGATTTTGTTTTTTTTTTTTTAAGTAAAACCCAACCCGCCCCCATCTTCTTTGTTCATTTTGTTGTTGTATACTTGTTTATACTTTATGTTCATTGTGTTGCATGCATTTGATTAGAATATGCTCAATTTTATCTTAGCAAGTATTTATATTCTATTTGTTCCTTTGTTGTTTACTTGTTTATACTATGTATGCGTCATTGTGTCGCATGCATTTGACTAAAATATGCTCAATTTCATGTTAGTAAGGTGTTATATTGCTGCCTATTACATATATACATGCAGGTATAGATTATACATATATACCCGTGCCTAGAGGATGCCTATGCACATAAGGCCACGCCTAGGCGCACCTAGGCTCCTAGACTCCCTCCGAGCGCCTAGTCTAGCCTTGACAACTATGCTCTCTAGTAGATAGAACCATTTGGCAGACGCAAATCCCTACCTTGACAAGAAACATGATTCAATCCTTCCTTTAATACAATATTTACTTATAAATTATAATAAGCCTACATAGAGAACTATTTTGTTCATCAGGAAACTGAAAACTTAAGCCCCAAAAATATTTATGCTTGCAACCTGATTGATTAATCGATGGAAGTGGTGGCAATGAAGACCAATTATCCGAACCAAAAAGTCGGCTTTGAGTATAGAAACTATACTTCGGTTTTCTATATTGAATCTATACTCGAACAAAATTCAGGTACAGTTTTGGACCTTTTGGGTACCTAAGTACCCATACCTGATACACGACATACATATCGGTATACAATCGACCCACTGGCGGGACAAGCGCATGGTCCGTAAGCCTAATTTCTCAACTCCCTGTCCAGAGTCTCGGGGTCTTGCTCTCTGGTTCTCCCTCCAACATAGATGTCTCTTCTCTGAAGGAATTTGACCCATAGTGCGCAGTCGAAGATGATGAAAACGGTGTTTCTTGACGGATCGTGCTCCTGCCTTCTACTTTAGAGTTATGAAAAAGTTCATGCATCATAATAAAGCACTTGCATCAAAACCTATGGATTATTAGGAATTACCTTACATGATCTATAAACACCTGTGGAGAAGATCGAGTGGATGAACATGTTGAAGAAGATCGGGGATAAAACACTGCTTCCCTCTAATAGCAACGCCTATTCCACGACACGACCGACAATAGTGGACTTGAGGGGGTCCCCTTCTTTTGATGTCGTCCTCTTCCTCTCAGAAAGATTCAGGTAAAACCCTTCTACCATGAGTGGAAATTTCCGCTTCATCTCTCTTTTCTTTCACTCTTTTTCTTCTTCCTCCCTCGGCTTTCTGCAAATACTGCAGGGTACCACCACCAAACGTGCCCTTCTCACTTTCAACATATGGATGACATTCCCTCCTCTTTTTTCTTTTATAGGCTAGCCTAGAAACCCTAGGAGAGAAGGGGGGCATCATATAGAGTCCCTCAAAAGGGTTGAGTGATGAGGTGGCTAGCCTCCATTAGGAGATCCACCTCATTAAGAACGACCTCTCCTCTTTAAAAAGGGATGAAGGGTGCTATATAAAGGTAGCCCAAAAATAGGGGGCGGCTCGGATGAGAGGGAGGAGTCCTACTTGAAGGGAGAAGCCCATATGGGAGGGACTCCTATAAAAGAGGAATCAAGGATGAACACTTTGACTTCCTCCTAACTTATAGGAAATGGATTCTCTTAATCTAATTAGGAATCCATTATCCGAGAGAATTGTCTACTATGAACACCTATGATTAATCCCTATTAATTAGGGATAATCTCCTTAGTCCAATAGGCTATATTACCCGAGAGAGACATGAAGTTCTGCTCC
Source organism: Chamaelirium japonicum (assembly GCA_947650365.1). NCBI lineage: Eukaryota > Viridiplantae > Streptophyta > Magnoliopsida > Liliales > Melanthiaceae > Chamaelirium > Chamaelirium japonicum. Next base: position 42,496,352 of record OX393559.1, read on the forward strand.
AACGTGCTCACTTATGATAGCTCCTAAAAATTAGGGGAGTCAACTTAGTCCACTACGAGGTCTTCAACTATGATCTAGAGGTGTGATAAAGTCACCCTCACTTTCATGATTGAACTCCACTCACTTAGACTGGTTTACAACCACATTCTAAGAGATGGGGCCCACTTGGGTGAACCCACCTGGTGAATCCTAGTCACACTAGGAGTCTCCAGCTAGAGAGCATCTAGAAGATGCCACCTAAGATTCCTAATCCAAATAGGAGACCAACATTAGTGAGTCTCCTAATCCACCTGTGCTGGGTATCCTAGTCATCGTGGAGTTACCTACTACTAGTAACCCTAACTGTACTATGATTAGGTCAACTCAACCGTTGGAGATGGCTAGAAGTTGGAATCTTCGGGACCCCAATAACCTTGACTCCAACTAGACATATGTCATAGTCATCTCGTGACTTAGACCATGAACCAATTAACTATGACTACAACTACTACTAAGCAATAGTTGCACTTCGAGGTTATTAAGTAAATCACGAGAGTACCCCTAACCCACTAAGTCGCACTTGACCCTTATTCCAGTGTCCGTGAAGCTATCCGGGATCATCCTGACTGTCCCTGCCAATACAGCTCACCCACTTTAGTTGTGCCATCTTATTTCCTAGTGATCATCTTTACTTTGATTTCATCCGGTCGAACTTAGTGATCAACCTTTCACAAGAATCACTCAAGGAGCCACCATGTTCCCCTCAGGGAATATGGAATTCCTACAAACTGTCTATATTCCCCAGCATTCAATGCAAGCCACTCAATCTACCTAGGTATTTGCATATGATAGACCTCATTCATTGATAGGTTCAAATGACAACATCGAGAAGCTCTCAATCTCCAGATTTCTACTTTCCTAGAGTGACAGGCATCGAACCTAGGGTCCACTACCCATCATAGGATTTTGGATTTAGGCAACTAGTAGTAGAGTTACATGTGGTCTTGGGTGACAATACATAAAGATCAAGTACACTCTCTTGATTCCGTTCAACGCATTCCAAATGCATCAACACTACCAAACTTAGAATCAATATTTCAATGGTCGAGCTAGACCACCTCTCTCTAACAAGAAGATCAGGGTGTTATAGTCTTGCATACTTGATACCCAGTCTAGTAACCAATTGTAAACCTACTTAGGTGTGTATGCCAACTATATCTCCTATATGTAGATCTCATCCACCCACCTAAGTTATCTAAACCACACGAAAGTTGACTAGTGGATTTATGCATCTCATGTAGTAGAGTTTGTGAGTTTTAGTAATGTATGCTTAATTAGTGTCGGGCATATTGGAATTGGTATGATGGACATCAATCCCAACAATCTCCCACTTGTCCAAAATGTCAATCTTTACCACTGGTTTCAACTTCCATGCCCTCCACATGTCTCTTCTAGACCTTAGTCACAAGATTCATATTAGAGTATTTACACGGTCATTTAGCCGAAGTGCCAAACACTAGCTTCAACTTCCATGCCATCCATTTCTCTCATAGACGTAAGTCTTAACACATGAGAGACGTAGTAGAGTATCTACATGGTCGTTTCGCCTAATATTGGCTTCAACTTTCATGCCCTCTATATGTCTCTCCTAGATCTAAGTCATAAGAGACGTATTCGAGTATCTACATACTACATGGTCGTTTATCCTGAACTTCCGATTTACACATCCGACTAGCAAACCAGTCTGTGTAGCTCACTAGGACCTGGGACCTTACTTAGGTAAACTAGAGCACTAACTCCCCTCAACTGCATGAGGTCTGCTAGACGTTTGTCCAAAACACTCTTATCTAGGTAAAGTCGATATTTGCTGACCAGACCAGCTGCATATCAGATATCCGGTCTATTTTGCCAAGGAACTGCTCAACAATGCTTAGCATGCTCATTAGTGCGCCTTATTTGAACTTGCAACCTAAAATAATACTATCGCTTTATCCTGCGATGTAAATAAGTTTTGATCCCTAGTGACTTGTCCTTTTAATCAACTCGTTAAACTATCATTTCTATTGCACGAACAACACAGCCACCACACTTTTCATTTCCTATTTGTATACCTTAGATTCAAGGCTACATGGGATGCTAGTTATACTTATGTAGACTTATGCAACTTGAAGCACTTTGTTACTTTTAACTTTTGGCTAACGCCTTAAGTTAATATCCCGTGTTTGAATCACACACCTATAGTCTTTACTCTTTAGAGAACATGTCAAGGAACCGAACTATACTCCCACTACTAGTCTACTACAAGGTACATGTATAATGGTTAGAGACTAATGGCTTATATATCGTTCAGTATTACTAGTACATATTAACAACACTTATCTGAATTGGGTTTGTCGTCAATGATACAACTTTCCTCAACGAGAGACAGCACAACTGCTGACCTCTACCCTCTAGCCATAAGAATGATTCATAGACAACATTGTTCTTCTGGGCCAAGCCCACCCACTGGCGCAACTCTGGTTACTCAAAAGTTTTGTCCAGTCCCTACCCCCTAAGGCTTGTTCCTATAACTTTTGAATTAGGGTTCAACTCATCACCAATCTCACTTTGTTCCAACAAAGATCTATACTTACTCTTTAACTGTTGCACATTGGACAAGAAATCCATGTGCACTGTTACTGTAACTCATCTTTGGCTCTATCACCTTTGTGCAGGTTCCTATGATCATTCATTCAAATATGATTTAAGACTACCCATGGAAGATCATCAAGCGAACTTGAGTTTCCATCTTCCTAAGTCTTTAAATCTTGTTTGAATGATGTGACCTAAACTTCTAGATGTCAAAGATGAGTTGAGTTAATCATAAAATAATTTTCTTTATCAATGAGATTAGATGGTTAATTATTCGCCGTATGAGAGACAGAAAACACATAATTCATTCATGTATACCATCAGACTAAAGTTTACATTCTTATATAAAGAAACAACTTATGTCTGAATACATGAAACAACTCATATTATTTCTAGTCTCCTCCTTGACTCCGCTTCCAAACTCAATAACTTTGTAGTTTTGCTTCCAAAGCTTGGATTCCCCGCAATGGAAGCATTACCCTCCGACCTTGTAGCATTCCCTGCACCTATGATCTTGACTGCCGCAAATGTGGATACTATCGAAGGAATTGTTAAGCTCAGGCTTCTCCTTCTTGATACCCACCCTTTTGGCTTACCTTTGGAAGAGTCATTTTAGCATTCTAAACATTTCATTTAGGGTCTCCATCATAGATGCTGGAGTGAGCATAGGCTGATGCTAGTGTTGGAGCATGTCTGACATAAATGCTAGTATCTTGCCACCTCATAAGCCTTTACATCATCAATTAATATTAGATATAAACATAGGTGCCAAAAACATAAGCCAAGAGATGATTCATTTGAATCATTTCACATCAAAAGCCCAAGATAACAAGGAAAATGAAGTGCATACCATTGAAGTAGAGCCCCTTCGCTTTTCAGAACCTCGTTTAGAAGAAGAGCCAGAGCTGCTAGCTGAAAATACCCCAGATCTTCTGCTAAGTTTCCCACTACCAGATGATCTCTGTCACAAGTCAAATAAATCATGATATGCAAAAGACCAATTATTTAAGGTATGAAGAAAGTTGGAATATAAGTAAAGATTATGCAAATATTACACGACTATCAATATAAAAAGAAAGCACCAGTCGATTAAGGTGAAGTTTATGTGGTTTGATATAACATAAATTATTTAAAACATAAGAATGGAATGACTTCCAAACCAGACTTATTCTTTTGGAATGTGACCATATCACCACTTACAATTTTCCAAATTGCAAAAAAACATCTTACCATAACCATCACGGCCTGTCTCATCTATTTAGGGTTGGAAGAAAACCGACTTCATCATCACAATTTGTAAATTGGCTCCTACATTACTCTCTTAACTTGCAGAACATGATAAACATGCTATCATTTGCAGCCGCCTATAACAATGTCGTATATCTGTTACCAGCTAATATTCCTCCAGCCTGCATCTGTCAGTTGTTGTCTGCATTGTCTCGCCTAAAGACAGCAGGGGATGGGTGCATGAGGCGATAGGCCGCAAGGGCATTTCATCATTCTAATAAATCAAGTTTTTTTTTTAGATTTAAACACCTTAGATCCAGATATATTTGCAAGCAGTGATAATGGATAATGGAGGAGGTATTTTGTAATTATCGTTATTGCAAAAAAAAACATTTATTATTAGGTGAATGGATTATATTCAGATCAGATACAAAAAATATCAAATAGAAGATAGAACCAAAGGAAACTACAAGTCTACAAGCAACCTCAAATTAATTATGTCAGTTTTGGACAAGTGCTTCTTTAATTGGCATATCCATAATGGGAGTCCATTAAAAAGTAGAGAGCAGGTCCATAATATCTAACCAGCAAACAGATACTGATAGGAATAAAACTGCTTAAGATAAGTAAAGAAACAATCAGGATCAAAATGCATGGTTAATAAAAATTTCAAATTATTTTCATAAATGTACCATTAATTTAATCCAATTACTACGTAAGTTACACATAAATACTGATCAATTTAATGGAAGAATACCCTCTGTTCCTGTCTCCTTATTTCTTTTCTTTTTTTCCTTTCTTGTTTCCCTTTTCAGAAGTTACAATTTCTGCTTAAATATCTAGCATTTTAATCTACATGAAGGTAAAATGAGGAATTATTTCTTTGCTCCATGTAAAATTACTCCTGATTTTCTTCAGTACTTGGAAAATTTATGAATTTTTCCTTCGCCAAGTTGATCCCAAAACCATATTTAGAGACTATCGAGCCAAAATCAAAACTACAGCAGGTAGATCATAGATGAAAATCAGGCATTGGATATGAAGAGAACTTAACTGATAATTGGGGGCGTTTAAGGCACCTCTTGCAGAGATGTAAATGAAATAATATTTAATAATATGTGATGGAAATATCTTGTGGCAAAAAAATAATATAAATGGATCTCTTGGATATAAGAAGAAATAACTGATGATAAGAATTGATGTGATTTGATGTAGTTTCAGCTATTAGGGCCTTAGAGTAATACTCGGTAGTTTTTTTTTTTTTTGAAAGGATTGCTTGAGAGCTACAGGGGTTTCTGTTTTTTTTTTTAATGGACCTTCCAGACTAAGAAGCACGGACACAGACATGACACAGTCATTTAAAAAAAAAATCAGGACACGAACACGTTGGGGAACACACTGAGAATATATATATATATATATATAGAGAGAGAGAGAGAGAGAGTAGTGATACATTGCGGCCGGGGTTATTGTGCGGCTTCCGTGCAGCCGGCCGGGAGGCATACGGGCCGTTCGATCAACCGATCGGGATTCACCCCCCCCCCCCACCAACCGCAGCTGTTACTGTGGCGGGCACAGTAACAGCGATTTCGGTGGGGGGGTTGAACCCCGGCCGTCCGATCGGTATGAATCGAACGGCTCAAATCCTATCCGCCCGGTTAAAAATTGTAACCGTTCGATCATTCGATCGAACGGCTACAATTTTTAACCGGGCGGATAAGATTTGGGCCGTTCGATTCAAGCCGATCGGACGGCCGGGGTTCATCCGGACCACCAAACCCGGGGCGGAAAGAATTTGGACCGTTCTATTCACGCCGATCGGACGGCCGGGGTTCAACCCCCCCACCGAAATCGCTGTTATTGTGCCCGCCACAGGAACAGCTGTAGTCAGTGGGGGGGTGAATCCCGATCGTTGGATCGGACGGTCCGTACATCTCCTGGCCGGCCGCAATGTATCACTACTCTATATATATATATATATATATATATATATATATATATATATATATATATATATATATATATATATATATATTTATATTTGATGACCACTAGTTATGAGTTATAAGTATTGTATGTCTTTATTGTGTTGATTTAATTAAATAGTGATTATATTTCTCTTTTTTTCATGAAATATAAAATTTTTATGAATTTTAGATTTTTTTACAATTATTATTAATTTTTTAAAGAAAAATATATATTTTTGCGCCTTACACACTAAAGTGTACGCTTTATTTACGCCTTGCGCCTCATGCTCCAGCAAGCACGCCTCGTCGCCTTGACAACACTGCATTATTCCTAGGGGTAAGTAGTATTGCCATTAGCCCACCAACTGCTATTGTGAACCAACTTAAACAAAAAAAATCAATAATGCAAATTTGTACAACAAAATAGTTAACAGTCTTCTAACCCAAAAATCTGTTTGTAAAAAACTTCTAGTCAAAAACATTTTCAATGCAAGTGCCAGCTAGGTGAGTTGGTAAAGTCTCGGGTGGTTGGTACCCGAGACCTGGAATCGATTACCGCTTGCATCGAATTAATAACTGGTAGGGGGTTGCCTTAACCCTCCAACAGATGAGATGCTGAGGGGTGCTTAAAAAAAAATTTATTTTCACACAAGTAAATCAAAGGAGCAACCTTAAAAAAATCTAGAATAGCGCCTTAGAAAAAGAGTGAGAGCAATACTTACCTACACATGCTCTACTTATAGTAGACTCCACAATATAACCATTGTAAGTAGTCCAAAATAGGTCAGCACTGGAACTGACCATGAAACTGCGTTACATTCTTCCAATAAAATCAAAGACTCGTTATGGAAACTTCATAGAAGTGTAGTGATAATAATGATTGGTATTAAAATACTAAGCAGTAAGCCAACCCCAAGTAGATGGACATGGCTTGATGGTTATGGTATTAAAATACTATGCAGCACCAGAAGACAAAGACATCGTATCTAAAGTAAAATTTGGCAAGCCCTGTAAATTTGTAATATATAATATGAAAAGGCAGTCTTAACAATTAAAAAGAGATGCTACAAACTAAACAGCTAAAGAAGAGGAACGCAATCCTAAGAAATCTTGGAAATTACCTGAGACCCACTTTTAGCAGCTCTCTTGTGTCGAACAAAATCCATCAAAGGCGTCACTATGAGTGTATCCTTCAGTGCACCTGAACAACAGATAAAACAAACGTTTGACACAAACCATTGACTTTTGTCTCGGTCTATAACAATTTTCTCTGCATTTTTTATGGTATATTTATATATGCACTTCTTTTGGAGACTAAAGTGCCTGACAATATTACAAAACTGACCAGCTCTTTCTGCTTCCCTCCTTTCCAGCTGAATCTCAGCACTAGGAAGATTCTCAACAGGCTTCGTAACAAATTCAAGGAACTCCAAATATTCCGGATC